>JAXQQM020076326.1:0-13250 GCA_034641835.2 Pinus albicaulis | reverse complement strand
CAAAAGGCATGACAAAAAATTCATAATGACCATCATGAGTTTTGAATGTTGTTTTCAAAATGTCTTCAGTCTTCATTCTAATTTGATGACATCCATAATGAAGATCCAACTTGGTGAAGTAAATTTCTCCATGTAATTCATCCAATAATTAATCAATGATGTGGATGGGAATTTTATATTTAATAGCAAGCTTGTTGATCTCCCTATAATCTGAAAACATATGCCATGATCCATACTTCTTTTGCACCAATACTACTGGAGTAGAGAAAGAAATTTGACTGGCTTGAATAATACCAGGCTCTAGCATTTCTGCAACCATACATTCAATCTTACTCTTTTGAGCATAAGGATATTTGTAAGGCTTGATTTTTAGAGTAAAACTTCATGGAATCAAATGAATAGCATGATCATGATCACAAATAGGTGGGAGTCGTTTGGGAGTCTCAAATACCTTGGAATGATTGTCCAAGACTTTTTGGAGATGTGGAGAAATAGATGATTTTTATGTTTGAACATGTAGTGAGCATAATTGTGCTATTACACCTCATTGTTCTTTCTTCAAAATATTTTTCATGATATTAGTGTTTATTATCTTTCCTCGCTTCCCTGTGATACCTCGTAATTCAACCTCCTTTCCTTCCAATTTTTTTTTCAAGAAAGCTTCTTGAAAATTAAAAGCTACCATCCCCAATGATTGTAACCATTGTACTCCTAGTCCAAAATCAACACCAACCATTGGGATGGAGAGCATTTGAATATTCAATACATATTCCCCCATGGTTAGTTAGATATTATGGGAATTTCCAGGGAAATTTATAGTTCCTCCATTTGCAACCATCACTTGACACTCTGGTGTTGGGTATAGGAGGAAATTCAATTCCTTGGCTACCTTACAATGAATAAAATTATGGGTACTACCCGAATCAATCAACACTATTACATTTTTCTTATTGATATGTCCTTCTCTATTGAGATTCTTAGGAGTGTTAATTCCTACCAATGCATTACAGGATATGGTCAGATTAATTTATTCTTCCTCCAGGGCTTGTTCCTGGTGTATATCCTCTTCTTTTGAAGTTTATTGTTCCTTTTATTCCTCCTCTTCACAATCTATGTAAAAAAATTTCTTCTCAACACACTTATGACTTTTAATGTATTTTCTATCATAACTACAACAAAGCCCTTTTTCTCTTTTTTCTTACAATTTTTGTGGTGTTAACCTTGTAGGTTGTGGAAGTCTAGGAGTAGAAACACATCCATATTCATAGTTGTGAGTGGTAGGATTCCTTGTCACCATAATGTTTCTTTCATTTTTATTTCCAACCTGAATGCCTTCTCCAATGAATCGGGTTCCGAAAGGCAAACCTCATATTGGATGTTATCCTTTAAACTACCTATGAAGACATTAATCATGTGTTCCTATATAATATTAGTTAACCTTATATTCAATTTTTGGAAGTCCTCAATGTGATCCACCATGGAAACATTTTGTATGAGATTTATCGATTGGCTAAAGAAGGTGTTGCTCTTTGTATCCTCATAATGTGCTATCATTTCCTCCATAAAAATTAACCAAGTAAAATTTTTTTATGCGATCAAAGCCATCGATGCCATACAAATGTATTTTCTTATAAATATAAATTTGTAATGTATACCTTTTGTGTGTTTTTCACATTACGAAGATAAAAATATTGCTCCATCTATAGTATCCATGTTACCGGATCCTTGCCATCAAACTTCCTCCTATCGATATTTGGAATATCGCAGCTCTCAAATCCAACACTAAATTCTATGAAATCATGATTAAAATTTATTTTTTTCTCATAATGAGTTTCATCTATTACCTTTTCGCCATTATGAATCATTTCTTGTAGAAACTTTATCAAACCTTCCTTCAAACTTTCCATGCCATTCTTCATATATTCCATGTTTCCTTTTAGTTTTTCTTCTATACCATTGATCTTAGCTTCCACGCCATTCTTCAAACCATCCATATTAGCTTCCATGAATTTCTTCAATCCATCCATGTCTTTCTTCAAACCATCCATCTTAGCTTCCATGACTTTCTTCAATCCATCCATGTCTTTCTTCAAACCATCCATCTTAGCTTCCATTTCATTTTTTGTTACTCTTTGCAAGAGCTAAATTTGTTGCACTTGGTCTCATAATTTTTATATATCATGTTGCACTTCTTCCTCTTCATGAGTCATATTAGAGCCTTTTGAGGGCTTGATGGGTGTGGTATTATTTTTGGGTGGAATTTTAAAACCAAATACTGATATCTATGCTTCAATATGCCCTTGGAATCACTTCAAACTAATTTTTCAAACAAGACTTACGCAATTTTAAAAATCAATACACATATTTTTCTTGCTTTTGAGGAACTCGATATTGAAACTGATGTATCTATGTAATTTTGAATCCCTAAGATTGTATCTTGGGTATTTTAGTAGCCTTATGTGTCTTCTTTCCAATGCCACATGTAAAACCTAATTTGGATTCTTCGAGGTAAAGTTATTCCCAATCTCCCACAATGTCCTAATTATGGACTAGTTCAGTAGAGAAAACTTGTACAGTGTGCCATGTGTCACTGTCTTTACATTCGGCTCTGAAATTTCTACAAAATAAACTACAGTCTGTGCACTTTCAACCAATTTTTACACAATTCCAATAAGATGTCTGAAATTAAAGTTATGAAGATTTTCCTTGGCCACCTCTTTGAGATGAAATTATGGAGCCTGTAAAAACCCTAACTTCCTCATATCATATCTCCGAAAATATAGTGAAACAAGATCTGAAATTTTTACACGTCGTTCCTCGGGATTTCAATGCAAATGGGTTTTTTTTATAGCTTTTGAACCTTTGTAAAAAAAATTTATAGTTAAAATTCCAAGATGTCCCATTTGAAGTAGTGCAATCCTAGAATCCAAAGCTTTGATACCGAATGTTATGAAATCATATCACAAAATAGAAGAAAATATATATCAATGACTTAGAAATCGACCTCTTCAAGGGAGAAACCTCATTTAAATTATATAAATTAACAATTCTTGGATGATACAAATGACAAAAATTCCTTTCCATATGTAGGAGTCCAATGGGTCACAATATAATCCTAGCTGACATAACAATAACAATGTAAGGGAACAACCATAACAATAGTGGGCTTCTATGGGACACAATAATAACAATATGGGGACTACATTGGCACAAAAATAACAATAAGGGGGATACACTAACAATAAAAATAAGGGGATACACTAGTATTATAGGGGCCTAGAAGAACATAAACAACATCATGTGTGGCTTCATCCCACATAAACTTTGGTACCTTATGATCATGAAGCATAACACAAGAAACTTCCATTATCGATCAGTTCTTACTTTCAGCTAAGCCATTATTTTTAGGGGTATAAGGCACAATGGTTTCTTTATTGATCCAATCCTTCTTGTAGACTTATATGAATTCTTTTGAAATGAATTCTCCTCCGTTGTCAAGCTTGAAAACTTTGATTCTTTTCCCTGATTGATTTTTGACCAAATATTTGAATTCCTGGAATATTTTGAAGGCTTCATCCTTGTGCTTGAGGTAGTACAACCATGTATTTCTTGAGAAATATTCAATGAAGGTGATGTAATAGATATGACCAACAACCAAGTGTACATGCATCAAACCACATACATCTGAATGAATGAGCTTAAAGATGTTAGTTGTTTTGTTCTTACTGGAGGGGAATGGTCCCCTTGTTTTCTTTCCACTTGCGCAACCTTGAAAAAATCCATCATGCTGAGCTTGAACATTGAGAATTCCTGATACCATATCTTCAATTTCGAAAGAGCATCATAGTGTATATAAGCCAGCTTGCGATGCCATAATTCACTAAGATGATTGGTATTGTGAACCAATGCTAGAAGTGGCCTTCCTGTGACTTTGTAGAGTCCCTCATATCTCATTCCTAATGTGAACACCTCTTTCATATGTGAATCAGCAGGTCAAGTTAAGACCTTTCCATTTATGAAGGAAACCTTCATCCCTTTATATTCTAATACGAATATAGAAATCAAATCCTTCATAAGTCCTGGCACATACATAACATCATTCAACAATACGGATTCCTCGTATTTCAACTAAAACTTGATAGATCCAAATCCTTTTACGGGATTAGTGGAGTTATATCCAAGAATTATTTTCAACTTGGTATCCCTCTCTTCCATATTAGAGAGGAATTATTTGTATCCAGAGAAGTGATGAGTGGCGCCACTATCAACCAACCAACTATCCCACGAATCCAGTGGAGAAGAAATGGTAAGTGCAGAAAATAAAAATATATTCAGTTTTATTCACAACATTGCCTTCAAATCTTGGAGCCCTTGAATTCTTATGAGAGTGATGTTCTTATTCATGGTCGCTTGAAGAATCTCTTCTCCTTTCATATTTTATTTCATGGTTGTTCCTTTGATTTTTTCTGCTTATTTTATCATTGAAGTTTCTTCTGGAGTTGTATCATGGCCTCTTTCTCTTATCAGGACAATCATGAGCATAGTGAACTTTCTTGTGGCAGTTGAAGAATTCAATATGGGCTAGTGACCTATAATTCCTTCCTTTTGAGCTTTGAGGAGGATTTCTTCTTGAAGGACCTCCTTTTGATCTCTTTCTTTTGTTATGAACAACATATGCAACAAGCTCTCATTATTCATGCTTTTGAATCCTCCCTCTTGCTATCATTCTCGATTCTTCTTGAGTGAGATTTCCAACAATATCATCAAGTTATGGAAGAATGTTACTATTGTTAATAGTAGTGATGAATGTTTCTTAAACAAAAGGAATACCTCTAAGGGTAGCAACAACTAGCTCTCTATCAACGACATTCTCTCCAACCCTCTACAATTGATATCTAAGACAATATATCCTGATAATGTAAGACTGAACAGAATTTTGTTCCTTTTCACTTCCTTGAGTTGAAATTTCAAGGTTATTATCTCATTTAGGTTGTACACCTCATACATGTTAGATATCTTGTCATACATGTCTTTATATTTTCTTAAATTCCCAACATATGCAAGTAAATGATCTTATAAACCATCAACTATGATTTCATTTTCTTTGGACTCACCTTTTTTATATATGTTCATGACGGTGGCGGAGGCATCTTATGTAGGCTCAAGAATCCTTCCTTGAATTTATTCCAACTCATCATTGTTGTCAAAAATGATCTCCAATTTGACTTTCCATGCAGCAAAGTTAGATGCATCACCCAATTTCTCGTGCTCTTTGAAGTTAGAGGAAGACATCTTGACCTTGGCTTGTAGATCTTCTTTTTGATAGGCCTTGTAGATCTACTTTCAAATAATGAGGGCTTCACTGCTTTTCTTCTCTTGGGATTTTCCTTCACCTTAGCTGTGATACCATGTTAATTTTTCAATATAGTTCTATGCTAAATCAATTAATTTAGCCCAAATTACTTTTCATTAATAGTGCATCCAAACAATAACAGTGTAAATAACCATAAACACTAATTGAAGAAAGAAAAATGCATGCAGAGACAAAGAATACAATGACACAACCATAAGAGACAACATATTGATCCAAGACCACGGAAAAACCCCACTGTGGGGGAAACCCTTTCAAACCTTCTTCTTCAATAGATCATCATAAAAAGTTTTTAGCATAGAGTAAAATGAGCCCAATACATATATGCAACAAAAATAAATTGATTAGATCTATAGATCTATAGATCTAGATTATCAAAAGATTGGATCCAATGAATCAACAAAACCAAGTGATCTCAGCTACCTAGTTCTAGATCTAGATCCAAAATGTTGTCAATTACTGTTCTGAAGTGACTGTGACTGATTGATGGATGAATGATGACGTTGCACAAGAAATTGACTTTGATCCAAATCATATCTGCCTAGTAAGCCTCTTAACCGTGGCCTTAAGACAGTGTGCATGAGGCTGAAGCACCCATAAACGTGACTTGAGTGTTTTGTGCCCACGACTAAGGGTTTGATCAACCCTAAACCCTAGCTGTGCGTTGAAGACTGTCTACCCATGGATTTACTAGCTCAACTGTAGCCTTAACACGGCCTACCCGCGGTTACGGCTAAGATCAAATTTCTACATGCCCATGGCCCACTCACGGTTATGGCTCGGAACACATAGATTGGATGCGAGACCTTGCATGATATCTTGATCCTTATCGCGAGCTTCTCCTAACGTACATGTGCGAGCCAAAAATAGAAAAAAACAAATCAATACCAAGAGAGCATGAAGACGATCTCATGAGAGATTGTGTGCAAATTAACTTGGGGTAAATTCTATTTATAAATTTGTGAGGGAACACTTGGGGCTTTGATTGAATCCACATGCGGTTAGGCCAACCCATAAAATAATAAAATAATTGATAACTTAACTTCTACTTAACTAATTTTGGAGATCTATAGGTCATTTTTGGTCCTCTTGAAAAGAGGAATATAATGAAAACATAATCTTAATTGTTTGAGTTATCCAATGTTGATTTTGACTCTAGTTGCAAAAATTATCATGTATATGCCTCTCTATATGCATCGTGGGTAAAAGGATCCATGCTCATAAAAGTTCCCAAAGCTATAATTTTTTATGTTGGTGGCCTTGAAAACATGTTAGCAAAATTATTTGTGTTCCCCTTCGTATACTTGATAATTAAATGAAACTTCTCTAAAAATGCATTCACTTGTAATGTATGGTCTATGGTAGCTTACTCTAGGCCTACATGTATTGTATTACTACCAATATGTTTCTTATATAGAAGTGATTGATCTAGAAGTCTTATATCAAAATGTTTCCACTCCTTGACCACTTGTACTAGGGCATATATCTCCTTATCATAGGCAGGGTAGTTGAGAATCAACTCATGAAATACTTCAAAATGGTAGCATATTGGCGTTCATCCCTATATCAAGACTGCTCCCATATAATACACACTTGAAAATTTCTCCACTTCAGATGGATACTACATGTTTGGTAATGCAGGAACTAGTGTTTGACTAATTTTATTCTTAAAATCCTCAAAGACCTTGTTAGCCATCAATAAAAAATTTTCATAACTGATGATGGCTAAAACAAGTCTATTAGTCTTCAAGAAACAAATTTCATGCAAAATCTGTGAGTTCTTGAAGCCTCGTAGTGAACCTTGGCCAAAAAAAAAAAAAACCATTCCATTGATAGTCTTCATTCAAATCCTCAAGAAGCCCCGTTGTATAAAGGAGACTGTTTTCAGCCATTTTCTCCATCTTTTCAGCTTCATAATTTCCTCCAAAATCCCCCCATATCACTCACTTTTCCCTTTAATTATCCTTCATTCCTTCTAAAAGGAACCCCCTTATTTACCCTTTTTCCCACTAAACCTTTTAAACCTATAAAACCCCCTTTTTATGGTTTAAAAAAAGCCCCTTTTTATCCCTATCGGAGTTACTCTAAAAATGGCTTAAAAAACCCTCTTTTTAGCCGGTTTTACGCCCATTAAAGAAATAAGGCCTTAAGCCCTCTTGGCTTAAACCCTGGACCCATTTCCACCATATGATTCGGTCTTGCGACCTAGTCATAAGCCCCCATCGCCATCGCACTTCGGCGATTTCCAATTCCTTTTCCCCTCAACTTTTTCCGCCGATGGTCGACCTCTGATTTCATTTGGACCGTCCAATTAAATAAAATCAATAGCTTAGGCTCACTGCGGGGGCACCCGACCAAGGTGGCCTGCACTCCCCAGTGCCCCAGCAGTTGACTCTTTTGACCACAAAAGATCTTCATCCAACAGCTGAGATTTACTACGGAGGCACCTGGCCCGCAAACCCGTCCATATCCTCCGTCCCCCCACAGTTGATCTCAGCCATCAATCTAATCCAGATCCAACGGCCAGCGCTTCGTTGGCACTTCATCACATCGACACATCGCAACTTCCTCATTTCCTCGTTCCCATTCTCTTTTCCCCTGCCAATGCGATTCCCTGAGGGCTTAAATCTTCCGCCCATTTTCTCCATGTGTCCAAGCATCAGAACCAAGCGCTTAACTCTCCGCACTAAAGCCTCCGCCCCTATCTCCTAACCCTCGGTCTTATTCTATTCTCCATGGGATTACACCTCTCCCCTTCCTTTAGCCCCTTCCTTATTTTTTTATTTATCCGCACTACGTTTTCCCCGACAGGGTCTTAACCATTGATCTATCCAATCCAACGGTGCTCATTCCCTCCTCCTATTAAACCATCCTCCCAACCATCCCCTCTCTCGTGTATCTTCGTTAACCCATCACAGTTGTTGATCGTAAATATCCAACGATCAACATTTTCCCTGACGTTTCAACCCCGCTCGATATCATTTCACTCCCCGACAAAAGAACTAACGTCACCTCTTGGTCCCACCTGCCCCCACTGTTCATCCAGTAGAACTTCTTCTGCCCATCGCGCTGATCCTTCGCCGTTGGATCTATAGCCCCAGCTCCAATGGCTTGCGCACTGTTTTGCACCCAATCCACCCGAAAGCCTCTAACATGAAACTTCCACACGAAAATGATGGTTTTAGTAGGGACATGCATCATCCTCTGAACCATATCACGTTCGATTCACGTAAAACCACAAACCACTTGACCCCTGTGTGAAAACCACTTTTGGTTTCGTAAAACCGCCTTTCCCATTTCCGTGCCAAATTCAATTTTTTCGTGGATTTTTTCCTGTTTTCACCTGTGAAACCCTTCCTCACTGCATTCACCTTTCCTTCCACACTGCCTTTTTTCCCTCACCAAAGCCCACTGTTCACAGCTAAACCCTCAAAACGCAGGATTTATATAACTATTTTATGTTCAAATTGCAGGTTTTTCAATGGTGGCCAATAATGCACAGGCCCCTCCCACAACAAATTACAGTGGCTCAGGGCTGAGGGTGACAATCCTCGTGGCCCAAACAAAGGAAACAATGGAATAGTAGGGTGTAATCTCAGAGTTCAGTCAATGATTCATAGGAATTGATATATTAGGAAACCCTCCAGCATGCGAAGAAACCCCTGCAAACAAGAGAACAAAGAGATTAAAAGATAAATTGAAGAAATCAAAGAAAAGTAGAGATTATCATGAAGATTACAGATTAAAGACAACATGAAGGAATAGGAAGGCCTAAAATCCAAATCAGAGGCCTAATCAGAGTTTAAAGGGATATAATCAACATAGATCACCCAAAGGAATGCTTCAAATGCCACATCTACAGAAGCTATTACTCCACCAAAGGACCAAAAGGACACCTGTAGTTTTCTTTACCTTTCAAAGACACCTTGATAGCCATCCTACTGACAAACCATCTTTAAAACTGTCAAAACACTTATTAAGTAGAGATGGGGCTACAAAACCCAAAAATGACAGTGTTCTTGTCCCAGAGGTCAAACATGGTACTTCAAACCAAGTTAGCTTCAAAGGACAAACCTCAGAGTTATTACAAGCCTGCTAGTTTGTTTTGGATTCAACCAAAAGCAGCTGAAGTGGTACAAACAGTTAATGCTATGATTATTAAGCAGAATGGGCATTCGAATGCCTCTCCCACTCTGTCTTAATTAATATTTATTACCATTTCTGTAGCACTCTTCCTCTTTGCACCTATATGTATTCACAGAAAATTCATTGTAAAGGATTGGAAAATTGTTAATAGTTGAACTTTTATTGAGTAAGAGTTGTTGAGTAGTTGTAATATAGTAGGTTGGGAAGAGAAGTATCAGACTGTAAAAGCTATTGGACTCAAAGTATGTAACTGGTCTTGGACATCAAATAGACAAGCAGATTCACTGGATCCTAATCTAAATCATTGGTGATGTTTTTCCTTATTGTCGTTGTTGCTTCTTATATTTTTCACTTTTTTCATATTCTCTGATAAAGAGCAGGAAATATAGATTAGCATTTACTTCTAAAGTACCCTAATTCTGACTGATAAGCTTTATCTTTATGTTTTCTTCTAAATGTGTGTTTGAGAATGAATCAATAGAGTATAACCAGTCAAGGAATGTTGGTGAGCCCATGTCTTGTTGAGTAGAACTTGAGATGTTGTTCTTGAATGATCTTTTCACTGCATGCTAAGTAGAGTCCTAATCAAGGAAGTTTCTGGTTAGCCCTATCCCTTGTTTAGTCTGAAACAACTGTTTTGAATATTTCCCTTAAGAGTATGCCAAAAGCAGGCTAGGTTAAAAGTCCTTACCTGATCTTAGGTTACTTTTTATGTTTATCTTAAATGTTTATTCTTAAGAGTATGTCAAAATTAGGATAGGTTAAAAGTCCTTACCTGATCTTAGGCTGCCCTTTGTTTCCTTACATGTTTTCTTCTTTCACCACACTTCTTAATGTTCCATACCACAAACTCAACTTAAAAGATCTTCTGATATAGATGACTTGCCCTATGGAAACCCTTGTATAGTTGTTGTGTAAGTAAACCCTTTTATGACTCCATAGCCCAATGGTTTAGCACTGTTTTTTGACCTATCTTCCCATGCTGAAACATCCTTCCACTTATTTCCTCCGTCACTTCACATGAACTTCTCATTTAATGATTCCCAACCAAAAACAAACAAATCCATTTTACTTCATAACTAGCCTAATATCATATCATAAGCTTTAAAAGCATATCATTCTAAAACACATATAGAGAGATCCCTCTTTGAATCCAGGAGGGCTAGATTCTAGGATTCCAAAGTGGTTCTGATGTTGCCTTGCCATTTGGTATGCCAATCTGCCAAATTACAGGAACCCAACAGACCTTATATTGACCCTTCCTCCATTGGAAAATATTGGAACTCGTTGTTATGGTGTGGAGTGGTACAACTACTACTGAAAAATGATACTATGAATTTCCTTAGGTACTGTGCTGCTACAATGAAACTCCCAACCTTAAAAACATTGGTAAGAACATCCAACTTCATGATGGCCTAAATCTTGGTAGGGTAGCATAAGTACACCAAATACTATTGTGAAAAATCAAAATTCCTTAGATTTTGCAACAATTGGTGCTTCTTCAATGTCTTTAGCACCTACATCAAATGCGAGATGTGCTTCTCCCAAGTAGCATTGTATGCCAGTATATCATTTAAATACAAGATGACAAATGAATCTAAATATGGGTGTAATATAGCATTCATTAATGATGAATTGCATAGACTAAATGGCATGACTAATCACTCACATAAACCTTGTTTTGTTTTGAAGGTGATCTTCCATATATCCTCTTACTTGACTTGAACCAGGTGATACCCTAATTTTAAATCCAACTTGGTGAAGTATTTTCCTTGTTACAACTATTCCAACACATCATCAATATTGGGTAGGGGGTACCTATTCTTGAGGGTAATTTTTTTTTAATTCCTATAAGTCAATGCATATTTCCCAACTCCCATATTTCTTACGCATTATTATGATGGGTGACCTACATGGCGAGGTACTTGGTCAAATAACACCCTGCTCTAGCGGTTGTTACAATTATTTATTCATCTTGTTTTATTCTACCTGATGTTTAGTAATGGGGATTCCATCAACAATTGAATCTTGTGCTTCACTTCCATATTAGGTGGTGTCCCTCTAGGCTCATGGAAAAATTCCTTATATGTTGAGAAATCCACGATAGAGAGATGAGGTGATTTATCTAGCAATAATAATTGTTTGTGACATAATTTTACTTTTATTAGTTACATTATTATTTAATTGTTTCTTATTAGTGTTTTCTTAATCAAACAGATAATAAACCATAAAGAACAATTAGACAAAGGAAACAAGATGTAGGCGACTAGTCAGGGCCGAAACCTCTCCAAGACAAGAGGAAAAATCACAAGAATTATTCTTCTTATAGAATCTTAAATTGATGAATTCCAAGACCTCGACCATTGAAATAGAACCCCTCCAAGACCAATTTAGTTATTCTTCTTTGAATAGATTCTCCTTCTAGCAACTTCAACCTATCCTGAAACTGCAACTTTGACTTGCCTAGAAACTGCTACTTCGACTACAACTTTGACTGCAAATTCAACTACAATTTTGACTGCAACATTTACTGCAACTTTGATTCTTTTATTAGGTAGATTATCTCTCATAGAGCTAAAATTCTAGAAAAACTCTTCTTGGTGACCTAACTTCACTTCTGCATCTCGAATTTTACTGCAACAATATGTTCCCTAGTTCCTTAATAGGTGTGGAGATAATTATCCCAAAACAAATCCAAAAACTTCGACCTTTTATCCTTCCTTAGTCTTCCTCTTCTTTGCTATTCTTTTATCTCTTATGTTCGAACTTGTGTGAGTGAGAGTGTGTCTCTCCAAATGAGGCTAAGTGCCCTATATATAGGCTTCCTTGAGCCTCCTAATAGGTCGACTTGGCATGTCCTTAGGCCGACTTGTTGCTCCATGAGGTCGGTTTGATGCTTGCATGTTTGACATGGTCTTGGAGGGTCTTTTCAATTTAGTTTGACTCAAATAATTTTATTACAATATGTAACATGCCCAATAAGGGTTATTTATACATGAAAATGAATCTTTTGACTTTATAGAATCAATGATAAATCCCATAAGGTCTCAATGGGAAATTGACCTAAAATAAATTTTCCCTTGAGCATGAAACCCATCCCTCAAGCACAATAATAATAAATTTATTTTTATCTTTTCATCGAATACATAAAATCAACATTACATATGTCATTATGAATACCAAACCTAGTTACATATTTCAACACTCCCTCTTAACTAGGGTGGTATTCATAATATATACAAGGTACGTGGACATTCTCAATATGAAGAATTATCATAAGTAGAGTCAGATTGGTAGCCCATACTTTTAGCATCATATAATCCAACATTATCATATAGAAAGGCCTTGAATAACCACTCTATCTTGCCACAAGATCAAAGCACATTGATGGTGATACCAATGATTTATAGACACCTTCATCATTGTCTCTCTGGAACATATTCCACCTGGGTTATCTCAGAGTATGTTCCACTAGGACTATTCTTATCTTGGATTCCCAGTCCTCAAAAAATATCGGTACTCTACGACTACTCTCATCTTGGATGCCCTAACACATCCTCAAAGAGTATCATATACCAGATACTTAACCAAATCCTCCATTATATCTTCCCAAGTGAAGAAAATAATGATGTGTCTATATTTCCCTCTCAATTGGGGAGGATATACCCATTCCAATGAAGGAATGTACCCAAGCTCCCTCTTAGCCAGGGACTTGACCAAGCTCCTTTTTGAC